>JALJCO010014181.1:0-27872 GCA_023101725.1 Atherinomorus stipes | reverse complement strand
ATTCTAATCAGGTCAGTAATCCAAACACCTCCATAAGTACCCTGAGCCTTTAAAAAAGTCTCTGTGTTGGTTTAGAAGAATTCACAATCATGGGGAAGATGCTGATCTGACAGTTGTGCAGAAAACCATCATTGACTCCCTGCAGAGGTGGAAAGACACAAAAAAGTGATAGAAAAGAAGCTGGATGTTCTCAGAGTGTCTCAAAGCACATTAATGGACAGTTAAGTGGAAGGAAGAAGTGTGGAAGAAAACGGTGTAGAAGCCGGAGGGCTGACAGCAGCCTGGAGAAGATGGTCAGGAAAGGGCCTTTCAGACGTGTGGAGGACTTCATAAGGAATGGACCTGTGAGCTTCATCAAGTCCAGCATCAATGCAGCCGTCTACCAGGACATTTTGGAGACCTTTAGCTTGCTAAGTGGACCAGCTGTATGGGGATGCAGACTTCATCTTCCAGCAGGACTTGGCACCTGCCCACACTGCCAAAACTACCAAATCCTGCTTCAACAACCATGGATCACCATGCTGGATTGGCCCGCAAACCCACCTGACCTGAACCCCATTGAAAACATGTGGGGCATCGTCAGAGAAAGCTGAACGGGAAGAGAGCAAACGATAAAGAAGAGCTCAAGGCTGTGATGGAAGCATGTTGGTCTCCATAACAGCTGAGATATGCCACAAGCTGCTAGCATCCATGCCACGCCGGGTTAAAGCTGCTAGCATCCATGCCACGCCGGGTTAAAGCTGCTAGCATCCATGCCACGCCGGGTTAAAGCTGCTAGCATCCGTGCCACGCTGGGTTAAAGCTGCTAGCATCCATGCCACGCGGGGTTAAAGCTGCTAGCATCCATGCCACGTGGGGTTAAAGCTGCTAGCATCCATGCCTGTGGGGGGTTAAAGCTGCTAGCATCCATGCCACGTGTGGGGGTTAAAGCTGCTAGCATCCATGCCACGCGGGGTTAAAGCTGCTAGCATCCATGCCACGCGGGGTTAAAGCTGCTAGCATCCATACCACGCGGGGTTAAAGCTGGTAGCATTCATGCCACGCGGGGTTAAAGCTGCTAGCATCCATGCCACACCGGGTTAAAGCTGCTAGCATCCATGCCACACCGGGTTAAAGCTGCTAGCATCCATGCCACGCGGGGTTAAAGCTGCTAGCATCCATGCCACACCGGGTTAAAGCTGCTAGCATCCATGCCACGCCGGGTTAAAGCTGCTAGCATCCATGCCACGCGGGGTTAAAGCTGGTAGCATTCATGCCACGCGGGGTTAAGGCTGCTAGCATCCATGCCACGCGGGGTTAAAGCTGCTAGCATCCATGCCACGCAGGGTTAAAGCTGGTAGCATTCATGCCACGCGGGGTTAAAGCTGCTAGCATCCATGCCACGCGGGGTTAAAGCTGCTAGCATCCATGCCACGCGGGGTTAAAGCTGGTAGCATTCATGCCACGCGGGGTTAAGGCTGCTAGCATCCATGCCACGCCGGGTTAAGGCTGCTAGCATTCATGCCACGCGGGGTTAAAGCTGGTAGCATTCATGCCACGCGGGGTTAAGGCTGCTAGCATCCATGCCACGCGGGGTTAAAGCTGGTAGCATTCATGCCACGCTGGGTTAAAGCTGCTAGCATCCATGCCACGCGGGGTTAAAGCTGGTAGCATTCATGCGGCGCCGGGTTAAAGCTGCTAGCATCCATGCCGCGCTGGGTTAAAGCTGCTAGCATCCATGCCACGCCGGGTTAAAGCTGCTAGCATCCATGCCACGCCGGGTTAAAGCTGCTAGCATCCATGCCGCGCCGGGTTAAAGCTGCTAGCATCCATGCCACGCCGGGTTAAAGCTGCTAGCATCCATGCCACGCCGGCTTAAAGCTCCTAGCATCCATTTCCACGCCGGGTTAAAGCTGCTAGCATCCATGCCACGCCGGGTTAAAGCTGCTAGCATCCATGCCACGCCGGGTTAAAGCTGCTAGCATCCATGCCACGCCGGGTTAAAGCTGCTAGCATGCAAGATTTTACTGCAGGAGGACGCATATTTTTGTATTTATAGTTCTTTTATAATTAATTTCATGCAATATCCAAATTTTTTGAGGTTTAGAGTTTGAGGTTTTCTTAAGCTGCAACTTCTAATCAGCAACATCCAAATAAATAAAAGCTTGCACATTATTTATCTATACAATATGTAAATTGCACCTTTCAAGATCCATTCAGTCAGTCATTTTCTGTACCGCTTATCCAGTTCAGGGTTGCTGGAGTCTATCCCAGCTATTATCAGGCGAGAGGCGGGTACACCCTGGACAGGTCGCCAGTCTGTCGCAGGACCAACACAGAGAGACAGACAACCATTCACACTCACATTCATTCCTAGGGACAATTTAGAGTGATCATTAACCTAACATGCATGTATTTGGTCGGTGGGAGGAAGCCGGAGAACCCAGAGAGAACCCACACATACACGGGGGAGAACATGCAAACTCCACACAGGAAGGCCATGGTTGTTCAAACCCCCTCCCCAGCTGGGAATTGGACCAGCAACCTTCTTACTGGGAGGCTGTGGTGCTAACCACCACGCCACCGTGCAGCCTCCTTTTAAGATGGTTTTTGGGTAGTACCTGTATGTGTATGTATGTGATGTAAGTAAATATGTGATATGTGTATTATAGAAAATTGTTTACATGATAGGATGTATAGTATTATGGTTGCAGTATGTGTATGAACATGAAAGTATGTACATATAGTAAATGTGTGAATGTGAAGAAGAATGTCATGGCAAGGATAAAGGGAAAATGAACGGGACAGATGACATGGTTCTATGATTGGGAGGAAGACTTGCTGTGTTTTATAGTTCGGTTTTGATTATTTTGTACATTTTTGTTTTTTGATAATTATTTGTATATTTTGTTTTTAATGTTCATTTATGTTTTTGTTGGACTCCAGGAAGATTAGCTGTACCATGCTACAGCTACATGCTACAGATGGTCTTAAATAAACTAAAGTAAACTAAACACGTCCTAAACAAATCAGCGTCTGAGCAAACATCCTGTTCATGTATTTAACGCTGGAAGTCACCGTGCTCTGGCTCAGCTCGCCGCCGGCTGCAGCTCAACATCTGGCTCAAACAGCTGTCTCGTGTTTCTGTCTGTTGAGGCTGCAGGACGAACCGTCGAGCCGGCAGCCTGCTGAGTCGCTCCCATCAAAGCCGGCACTGGGTAGACTGGTGGATATTCTGCTGCTCCAGCTGTGAGAGCTGCAGCAGGAACATCCGTCTGCAGCAGATCTGTTGTTTTCTTCATACGATTCAGCAAAACAAGCAGATGATATTTCTGACTGAATGTCCTCCGGCTCTTTCGTCGAGACATTCTTTGTCTTGTTGGACAGTTGACTTTAGACATAAACATGTTTATTTCTGCTGTAAACATGTTTACAGCAGAAATAAACATGTTTACAGCAGGAATAAACATGTCTACAACAATAAACATGTTTACAGCAGAAATAAACATGTTTACAGCAGAAAAAAACATCTTTCCAACAATAAAATGTTTACATCAGAAATAAACATGTTTACAGCAGAAATAAACATGTCTGCAACAATAAACATGTTTACAGCAGAAATAAACATGTTTACAGCAGAAATAAACATGTCTGCAACAATAAACATGTTTACAGCAGAAATAAACATGTCTACAACAATAAACATGTTTACAGCAGAAGAAACATGTTTACAGCAGAAATATGTCTGCAACAATAAACATGTTTACGGCAGAAATAAACACGTTTGCAGCAGAAATAAACACGTTTACAGCAGAAATACACATGTTTACAGCAGAAATAAACATGTCTGCAACAATAAACATGTTTACAGCAGAAATAAACATGTTTACAGCAGAAATAAACATGTCTGCAACAATAAACATGTTTACAGCAGAAATAAACATGTTTACAGTAGAAATAAACATGTCTGCAACAATAAACATATTTACAGCAGAAATAAACACGTTTAGAAATAAACATGTTTACAGCAGAAATAAACATGTCTACAACAATAAACATGTTTACAGCAGAAACAAACATGTTTACAGCAGAAATAAACACGTTTACAGCAGAAATAAACACGTTTACAGCAGAAATAAACATGTTTACAGCAGGAATAAACATGTCTACAACAATAAACATGTTTACAGCAGAAATAAACATGTTTACAGCAGAAATAAACACGTTTACAGCAGGAATAAACATATTTACACAGGAATAAAACATGTTTACAGCAGAAATAAACACGTTTACAGCAGAAATAAACATGTCTACAACAATAAACACGTTAACAGCAGAAATAAACATGTTTACAGCAGGAATAAACATGTCTGCAACAATAAACATGTTTACATCAGAAATAAACACGTTTACAGCAGAAATAAACATGTTTACGGCAGAAATAAACATGTCTACAACAATAAACATGTTTACAGCAGAAATAAACATGTTTACAGCAGGAATAAACATGTTTACAGCAGAAATAAACACGTTTACAGCAGAAATAAACGTGTTTACAGCAGGAAGTAAACAGCACTACAACAATAAACATGTTTACAGCAGAAATAAACATGTTTACAGCAGAATTAAACACGTTTACAGCAGAAAAAAACGTGTTTACAGCAGGAATAAACATGTCTACAACAACAAACATGTTTACAGCAGAAATAAACATGTTTACAGCAGAAATAAACATGTTTGCAGCAGGAATAAACATGTTTACAGCAGAAATAAACACGTTTACAGCAGGAATTAACATGTTTACAGCAGGAATAAACACGTTTACCAGTGTTGTATAAAGTACCCAAAAGCCATACTTGAGTAAAAGTAAAAGTACCTTGCTGGAAAATGACTCAAGTAAAAGTAAAAGTCGCCTGCTAGAATATTACTTGAGTAAAAGTAAAAAAGTAGCTAGTATTTACTGTACCTAAGTATCAAAAGTATAAAGTACTGTTAATAAAACGCAATCTGAAATTTGAGTTTAACATTTTCTGCATTTCTGTTTAATTTAGTTTTTAAGTTTTAATTTGCAACGTGTAAAGAAGTTTCAATACCTCCTTACATAAACCCAACCATAGAGAAAAATACTTTAAACACAAACATCCTTACAGACATGCATGCCTACCAATATTCATACCCACGTGCATTCAATATAAAATCATTCCTAATAAACTCTTGGTGCTTGGAGGTGATGGAAACAAACAAAAAACTTGATTGATTGAACTTTAATGTGACTGCAGTGCAACAGTTCTTGAACTGTCCATCCAGTCGTTACTGAACCATGAAAAACTTTTTGTCCAACCTCAAAAGAATTTGTTTCTAAAAATGGTGAGAACTCAATCTTGCTCTTCTTGGGCTGAAGACCAGACCAGTGATGCTGAACAGCCTTTCACCAGCTGCTGAGGCAGGTAAAGGTGTGTTTAGCTTCAGAGACGGCTGCACAAGACTGTAACTGATGGCTGCTCGTCCCACTACAGCAAAACAAAGACTGCCAATTGGCTGTTACGTTCCTTGTTATTTTGTAACGGGTAACTAAGATGCTCAGGTAAATGTAATGGAGTAAAAGTATTGATTTTTCTCGGAAAATGTAGTGAAGTAAAAGTAAAAGTCATCAGAAATAGAAGTAGTAAAGTAAAGTACAGATATAAAAAAATACTACTTAAGTAAAGTAACGAAGTATTTTTACTTAGTTACTACACAACACTGATGTTTACAGCAGAAATAAACATGTCTACAACAATAAACACGTTTACAGCAGAAATAAACATGTTTACAGCAGAAATAAACATGTTTACAGCAGGAATAAACATGTCTACCACAATAAACACGTTTACAGCAGAAATAAACACGTTTACAGCAGGAATAAACATGTTTACAGCAGGAATAAACATGTCTACCACAATAAACATGTTTACAGCAGACATAAACATGTTTACAGCAGGAATAAACATGTCTACCACAATAAACACGTTTACAGCAGAAATAAACACGTTTACAGCAGAAATAAACATGTTTACAGCAGGAATAAACATGTCTACAACAATAAACATGTTTACAGCAGAAATAAACATGTTTACAGCAGGAATAAACATGTCTACAACAATAAACATGTTTACAGCAGAAATAAACACGTTTACAGCAGATAAAATCTTTAGTGGACACTTTAGTGGACGGACCGTCCACTAAAGTGTCCGTTTGCACTTTAACAAAAGGTAAACAAAGAAAGGGAGGGAAAGCTGGTAAGCAGCTTTATAACAGCTTTGAATAAATGAGATGAGAACCCTCAGTTTGTATCAGATGATCTGGGGCATGAATGTGTCAAACATGGTTCCTATCAAGGTTCTCCATCATGTTCCAACGCAGACTGATGGAGAACGTAGTTCTGATAATTAAACTCCAGACGGGGAGTTATAGGAACTGATCCTAGATCCTCTTTGATCCTAGAACCTCTCTGATCCTAGAACCTCTCTGATCCTAGAACCTCTCTGATCCTAGATCCTCTCTGATCCTAGATGCTCTCTGATCCTAGAACCTCTCTGATCCTAGAACCTCTCTGATCCTAGAACCTCTCTGATCCTAGAACCTCTCTGATCCTAGACCCTCTCAGATCCTAGACCCTCTCAGATCCTAGACCCTCTCTGATGCTAGACCCTGTCTGATCCTAGACCCTGTCTGATCCTAGACCCTGTCTGATCCTAGACCCTGTCTGATCCTAGACCCTCTCTGATCCTAGACCCTGTCTGATCCTAGACCCTGTCTGATCCTAGACCCTGTCTGATCCTAGACCCTGTCTGATCCTAGACCCTCTCAGATCCTAGACGCTGTCTGATCCTAGACCCCTCTCAGATCCTAGACCCTCTCAGATCCTAGACCCTCTCTGATGCTAGACCGTCTCTGATCCTAGACCCTCTCTGATGCTAGACCCTGTCTGATCCTAGACCCTGTCTGATCCTAGACCCTGTCTGATCCTAGACCCTGTCTGATCCTAGACCCTCTCAGATCCTAGACGCTGTCTGATCCTAGACCCTCTCAGATCCTAGACCCTCTCTGATGCTAGACCCTGTCTGATCCTAGACCCTCTCTGATCCTAGACCCTCTCTGATGCTAGACCCTGTCTGATCCTAGACCCTGTCTGATCCTAGACCCTCTCTGATCCTAGACCCTCTCTGATGCTAGACCCTCTCAGATCCTAGATCCTCTCTGATCCTAGACCCTGTCTGATCCTAGACCCTCTCTGTGCGGAGGCATACATGGTGTTGGTCAGGCTAGTAAACCCCAGCTGGACTGAAGCTGCATGCCATCGTGTTCTGAGCCGTTCTTGCTTTGTGTTGCCTCGTCTTCGTGAGGCCATGCTGGACTCTGCTGCTCTGTTTGGCCCTCTGAGGGTTTCTTCATGCCCCCCCCCCCCCCCCCCCACCCCGGGCTACCAACCCAACTGTTGGTGTTGCAGCAGCTGTCATGTCCTGTTCTCCTCTCAGCTGTTACACCTGCTGGAGGCCTCCAGGCAGCCGAACAGACGGAGCAGTGTTACGGAGGAGCGTCACCGCACGCCTCGGATTCCTGGAGTGTTTCAGAGAGCTGATCTGAGGGTGGAAGCAGACCTGAACCGACGGTCTTACGGTGGAAGAAAACCTGAACCGACGGTCTGAGGGTGAAGAAAACCTGAACCGACGGTCTTACGGTGGAAGAAAACCCTGAACCGACGGTCTGAGGGTGAAGAAAACCTGAACCGACGGTCTGATGGTGAAGAAAAACCAGAACCGACGGTCTTACGGTGGAAGAAAACCAGAACCGACGGTCTGATGGTGAAGAAAACCTGAACCGACGGTCTGAGGGTGAAGAAACCAGAACCGACGGTCTGATGGTGAAGAAAACCTGAACCGACGGTCTGATGGTGAAGAAAACCTGAACCGACGGTCTGATGGTGAAGAAAACCTGAACCGACGGTCTGATGGTGAAGAAAACCTGAACCGACGGTCTGATGGTGAAGAAAACCAGAACCGACGATCTGAGGGGGAAGAAATACCAGAACCGACGGTCTGATGGTGAAGAAAACCTGAACCGACGGTCTGATGGTGAAGAAAACCTGAACCGACGGTCTGATGGTGAAGAAAACCTGAACCGACGGTCTGAGGGTGAAGAAAACCAGAACCGACGGTCTGATGGTGAAGAAAACCTGAACCGACGATCTGATGGTGAAGAGAACCTGAACCGACGGTCTGATGGTGAAGAAAAACCAGAACCGACGGTCTGATGGTGAAGAAAACCAGAACCGACGGTCTGATGGTGAAGAAAAACCTGAACCGACGATCTGATGGTGAAGAGAACCTGAACCGACGGTCTGATGGTGAAGAAAAACCAGAACCGACGGTCTGATGGTGAAGAAAAACCAGAACCGACGGTCTGATGGTGAAGAAAACCAGAACCGACGGTCTGATGGTGAAGAAAACCAGAACCGACGGTCTGATGGTGAAGAAAAACCAGAACCGACGGTCTGATGGTGAAGAAAACCTGAACCGACGGTCTGATGGTGAAGAAAACCAGAACCGACGGTCTGATGGTGAAGAAAACCTGAACCGTTGGTCTGATGGTGAAGAAAACCAGAACCGACGGTCTGATGGTGAAGAAAACCAGAACCGACGATCTGAGGGTGAAGAAAAACCTGAACCGACGGTCTGATGGTGAAGAAAAACCAGAACCGACGGTCTGATGGTGAAGAAAACCAGAACCGACGATCTGAGGGTGAAGAAAAACCAGAACCGACGGTCTGATGGTGAAGAAAAACCAGAACCGACGGTCTGATGGTGAAGAAAACCTAAACTGACGGTCTGATGGTGAAGAAAACCTGAACCGACGGTCTGATGGTGAAGAAAAACCAGAACCGATGATCTGAGGGTGAAGAAAAACCAGAACCGACGGTCTGATGGTGAAGAAAAACCTGAACCGACGGTCTGATGGTGAAGAAAAGCTGAACCGACGGTCTGATGGTGAAGAAAAACCTGAACCGACGGTCTGATGGTGAAGAAAAACCTGAACCGACGGTCTGATGGTGAAGAAAAACCAGAACCGACGGTCTGATGGTGAAGAAAACCTGAACCGACGGTCTGATGGTGAAGAAAACCTAAACCGACGGTCTGATGGTGAAGAAAAACCAGAACCGATGATCTGAGGGTGAAGAAAAACCTGAACCGACGGTCTGATGGTGAAGAAAAACCTGAACCGACGGTCTGATGGTGAAGAAAAACCTGAACCGACGGTCTGATGGTGAAGAAAACCTGAACCGACGGTCTGATGGTGAAGAAAAACCAGAACCGACGGTCTGATGGTGAAGAAAACCAGAACCGACGGTCTGATGGTGAAGAAAAACCAGAACCGACGGTCTGATGGTGAAGAAAACCTGAACCGACGGTCTGATGGTGAAGAAAACCTGAACCGTTGGTCTGATGGTGAAGAAAAACCTGAACCGACGGTCTGATGGTGAAGAAAAACCTGAACCGACGGTCTGATGGTGAAGAAAAACCTGAACCGACGGTCTGATGGTGAAGAAAAACCTAAACCGACGGTCTGATGGTGAAGAAAACCAGAACCGACGGTCTGATGGTGAAGAAAACCAGAACCGACGGTCTGATGGTGAAGAAAAACCAGAACCGACGGTCTGATGGTGAAGAAAAACCAGAACCGACGGTCTGAGGGTGAAGAAAAACCAGAACCGACGGTCTGATGGTGAAGAAAACCAGAACCGACGGTCTGAGGGTGAAGAAAACCAGAACCGACGGTCTGATGGTGAAGAAAACCAGAACCGACGGTCTGATGGTGAAGAAAAACCTGAACCGACGGTCTGATGGTGAAGAAAAAACCTGAACCGACGGTCTGATGGTGAAGAAAACCAGAACCGACGATCTGATGGTGAAGAAAAACCTGAACCGACGGTCTGAGGGTGAAGAAAACCTGAACCGACGGTCTGATGGTGAAGAAAAACCTGAACCGACGGTCTGAGGGTGAAGAAAACCTGAACCGACGGTCTGATGGTGAAGAAAAACCTGAACCGACGGTCTGATGGTGAAGAAAACCTGAACCGACGGTCTGAGGGTGAAGAAAACCTGAACCGACGGTCTGATGGTGAAGAAAAACCAGAACCGACGGTCTGATGGTGAAGAAAAACCTGAACCGACGGTCTGATGGTGAAGAAAAACCAGAACCGACGGTCTGATGGTGAAGAAAAACCAGAACCGACGGTCTGATGGTGAAGAAAAACCTGAACCGACGGTCTGATGGTGAAGAAAAACCAGAACCGACGGTCTGATGGTGAAGAAAACCTGAACCGACGGTCTGATGGTGAAGAAAAACCAGAACCGACGGTCTGATGGTGAAGAAAACCTGAACCGACGGTCTGATGGTGAAGAAAACCTGAACCGTTGGTCTGATGGTGAAGAAAAACCTGAACCGACGGTCTGATGGTGAAGAAAACCTGAACCGACGGTCTGAGGGTGAAGAAAAACCTGAACCGACGGTCTGAGGGTGAAGAAAACCAGAACCGACGGTCTGATGGTGAAGAAAACCTGAACCGACGGTCTGATGGTGAAGAAAAACCTGAACCGACGGTCTGATGGTGAAGAAAACCAAACCGACGGTCTGAGGGTGAAGAAAACCTGAACCGACGGTCTGATGGTGAAGAAAAACCTGAACCGACGGTCTGATGGTGAAGAAAAACCTGAACCGACGGTCTGATGGTGAAGAAAACCTGAACCGACGGTCTGATGGTGAAGAAAACGAGAACCGACGGTCTGATGGTGAAGAAAAACCTGAACCGACGGTCTGATGGTGAAGAAAAACCTGAACCGACGGTCTGATGGTGAAGAAAACCTGAACCGACGGTCTGAGGGTGAAGAAAACCTGAACCGACGGTCTGAGGGTGAAGAAAACCTGAACCGACGGTCTGATGGTGAAGAAAACCTGAACCGACGGTCTGATGGTGAAGAAAACCTGAACCGACGGTCTGATGGTGAAGAAAACCTGAACCGACGGTCTGATGGTGAAGAAAAACCTAAACCGACGGTCTGATGGTGAAGAAAAACCTGAACCGACGGTCTGATGGTGAAGAAAAACCTGAACCGACGGTCTGAGGGTGAAGAAAAACCTAAACCGACGATCTGATGGTGAAGAAAACCTGAACCGACGGTCTGAGGGTGAAGAAAACCTGAACCGACGGTCTGATGGTGGAAGAAAACCAGAACCGACGGTCTGATGGTGAAGAAAACCTGAACCGACGGTCTGATGGTGAAGAAAAACCTGAACCGACGGTCTGATGGTGAAGAAAAACCAGAACCGACGGTCTGATGGTGAAGAAAACCTGAACCGACGGTCTGATGGTGAAGAAAAACCTAAACCGACGGTCTGATGGTGAAGAAAAACCTGAACCGACGGTCTGAGGGTGGAAGAAAACCTGAACCGACGGTCTGATGGTGAAGAAAACCTGAACCGACGGTCTGATGGTGAAGAAAACCTGAACCGACGGTCTGATGGTGAAGAAAACCTGAACCGACGGTCTGATGGTGAAGAAAACCTGAACCGACGGTCTGATGGTGAAGAAAACCTGAACCGACGGTCTGATGGTGAAGAAAACCTGAACCGACGGTCTGATGGTGAAGAAAAACCTAAACCGACGGTCTGATGGTGAAGAAAAACCTGAACCGACGGTCTGAGGGTGAAGAAAACCTGAACCGACGGTCTGAGGGTGAAGAAAACCTGAACCGACGGTCTGATGGTGAAGAAAAACCTAAACCGACGGTCTGATGGTGAAGAAAACCAGAACCGACGGTCTGATGGTGAAGAAAACCAGAACCGACGGTCTGATGGTGAAGAAAACCAGAACCGACGATCTGATGGTGAAGAAAAACCTGAACCGACGGTCTGATGGTGAAGAAAACCTGAACCGACGGTCTGATGGTGAAGAAAAACCAGAACCGACGGTCTGATGGTGAAGAAAAACCAGAACCGACGGTCTGATGGTGAAGAAAACCTGAACCGACGGTCTGATGGTGAAGAAAAACCAGAACCGACGGTCTGATGGTGAAGAAAAACCAGAACCGACGGTCTGATGGTGAAGAAAACCTGAACCGACGGTCTGATGGTGAAGAAAACCTGAACCGACGGTCTGATGGTGAAGAAAAACCTAAACCGACGGTCTGAGGGTGAAGAAAACCAGAACCGACGGTCTGATGGTGAAGAAAACCTGAACCGACGGTCTGATGGTGAAGAAAACCTGAACCGACGGTCTGAGGGTGAAGAAAAACCTGAACCGACGGTCTGATGGTGAAGAAAACCGGAACCGACGGTCTGATGGTGAAGAAAACCCTGAACCGACGGTCTGAGGGTGAAGAAAAACCAGAACCGACGGTCTGATGGTGAAGAAAACCTGAACCGACGGTCTGATGGTGACGAAAAACCTGAACCGACGGTCTGATGGTGAAGAAAAGCTGAACCGACGGTCTGATGGTGAAGAAAAACCTGAACCGACGGTCTGATGGTGAAGAAAAACCTGAACCGACGGTCTGATGGTGAAGAAAAACCAGAACCGACGGTCTGATGGTGAAGAAAACCTGAACCGACGGTCTGATGGTGAAGAAAACCTAAACCGACGGTCTGATGGTGAAGAAAACCAGAACCGATGATCTGATGGTGAAGAAAAACCAGAACCGACGGTCTGATGGTGAAGAAAAACCAGAACCGACGGTCTGATGGTGAAGAAAACCAGAACCGATGATCTGAGGGTGAAGAAAAACCAGAACCGACGGTCTGATGGTGAAGAAAAACCAGAACCGATGATCTGAGGGTGAAGAAAAACCTGAACCGACGGTCTGATGGTGAAGAAAAACCTGAACCGACGGTCTGATGGTGAAGAAAACCTGAACCGACGGTCTGATGGTGAAGAAAACCAGAACCGACGGTCTGATGGTGAAGAAAAACCTGAACCGACGGTCTGATGGTGAAGAAAACCAGAACCGACGGTCTGATGGTGAAGAAAAACCTGAACCGACGGTCTGATGGTGAAGAAAAACCTAAACCGACGGTCTGATGGTGAAGAAAAACCAGAACCGACGGTCTGATGGTGAAGGAAAACCAGAACCGACGGTCTGATGGTGAAGAAAAACCAGAACCGACGGTCTGATGGTGAAGAAAAACCTGAACCGACGGTCTGAGGGTGAAGAAAAACCAGAACCGACGGTCTGATGGTGAAGAAAACCAGAACCGACGGTCTGATGGTGAAGAAAACCTGAACCGACGGTCTGATGGTGAAGAAAACCTGAACCGACGGTCTGATGGTGAAGAAAACCTGAACCGACGGTCTGATGGTGAAGAAAACCTGAACCGACGGTCTGATGGTGAAGAAAACCTGAACCGACGGTCTGATGGTGAAGAAAAACCTGAACCGACGGTCTGATGGTGAAGAAAACCTAAACCGACGGTCTGATGGTGAAGAAAACCAGAACCGACGGTCTGATGGTGAAGAAAACCAGAACCGACGGTCTGATGGTGAAGAAAACCAGAACCGACGGTCTGATGGTGAAGAAAAACCTGAACCGACGGTCTGAGGGTGAAGAAAAACCAGAACCGACGGTCTGATGGTGAAGAAAACCAGAACCGACGGTCTGATGGTGAAGAAAAACCTGAACCGACGGTCTGATGGTGAAGAAAAACCTGAACCGACGGTCTGATGGTGAAGAAAACCTGAACCGACGGTCTGATGGTGAAGAAAACCAGAACCGACGATCTGATGGTGAAGAAAAACCTGAACCGACGGTCTGATGGTGAAGAAAACCTGAACCGACGGTCTGATGGTGAAGAAAAACCAGAACCGACGGTCTGATGGTGAAGAAAACCTAAACCGACGGTCTGATGGTGAAGAAAAACCAGAACCGACGGTCTGATGGCGAAGAAAAACCTAAACCGACGGTCTGATGGTGAAGAAAAACCAGAACCGACGGTCTGATGGTGAAGAAAAACCTGAACCGACGGTCTGAGGGTGAAGAAAACCAGAACCGACGGTCTGATGGTGAAGAAAACCTGAACCGACGGTCTGATGGTGAAGAAAAACCTGAACCGACGGTCTGATGGTGAAGAAAACCTGAACCGACGGTCTGAGGGTGAAGAAAAACCAGAACCGACGGTCTGATGGTGAAGAAAAACCAGAACCGACGGTCTGATGGTGAAGAAAAACCTGAACCGACGGTCTGATGGTGAAGAAAAACCAGAACCGACGGTCTGATGGTGAAGAAAAACCAGAACCGACGGTCTGATGGTGAAGAAAAACCTGAACCGACGGTCTGATGGTGAAGAAAAACCAGAACCGACGGTCTGATGGTGAAGAAAACCTGAACCGACGGTCTGATGGTGAAGAAAAACCAGAACCGACGGTCTGATGGTGAAGAAAACCAGAACCGACGGTCTGATGGTGAAGAAAACCTGAACCGTCGGTCTGATGGTGAAGAAAAACCAGAACCGACGGTCTGATGGTGAAGAAAAACCAGAACCGACGGTCTGATGGTGAAGAAAAACCTGAACCGTAGGTCTGAGGGTGAAGAAAAACCAGAACCGACGGTCTGATGGTGAAGAAAAACCTGAACCGTAGGTCTGAGGGTGAAGAAAAACCAGAACCTGGGGCGGTGATTAGCTCAGTTGGTTGAGCAGCCGCCCCATGAACAGAGGCTACAGTTCCTCAGTGCAGTCGGCCCCGGTTCGATTCCCGGTCGAGGACCCTTTGCTGCATGTCACTCCCCACTCTCTCTGCCCCTTTCCTGTCACTATACACTGTTGTATAAAGGCCACTAGTGCCCAAAAATCCTTTAAAAAGAAAAACCAGAACCGACGGTCTGATGGTGAAGAAAAACCTGAACCGACGGTCTGATGGTGAAGAAAACCCAGAACCGACGGTCTGATGGTGAAGAAAAACCAGAACCGACGGTCTGAGGGTGAAGAAAAACCTGAACCGACGGTCTGAGGGTGAAGAAAAACCAGAACCGACGGTCTGAGGGTGAAGAAAAACCTGAACCGACGGTCTGATGGTGAAGAAAAACCTGAACCGACGGTCTGATGGTGAAGAAAAACCAGAACCGACGATCTGATGGTGAAGAAAAACCTGAACCGACGGTCTGATGGTGAAGAAAAACCTGAACCGACGGTCTGATGGTGAAGAAAAACCTGAACCGACGGTCTGATGGTGAAGAAAACCTGAACCGACGGTCTGATGGTGAAGAAAACCTGAACCGACGGTCTGATGGTGAAGAAAACCTAAACCGACGGTCTGATGGTGAAGAAAACCAGAACCGACGGTCTGATGGTGAAGAAAACCAGAACCGACGGTCTGATGGTGAAGAAAACCAGAACCGACGGTCTGATGGTGAAGAAAACCAGAACCGACGGTCTGATGGTGAAGAAAACCTGAACCGACGGTCTGATGGTGAAGAAAACCAGAACCGACGGTCTGATGGTGAAGAAAACCTGAACCGACGGTCTGATGGTGAAGAAAAACCAGAACCGACGGTCTGATGGTGAAGAAAACCTGAACCGACGGTCTGATGGTGAAGAAAAACCAGAACCGACGGTCTGATGGTGAAGAAAACCAGAACCGACGGTCTGATGGTGAAGAAAAACCTAAACCGACGGTCTGATGGTGAAGAAAAACCAGAACCGACGGTCTGATGGTGAAGAAAACCTGAACCGACGGTCTGATGGTGAAGAAAACCAGAACCGACGGTCTGATGGTGAAGAAAACCTGAACCGACGGTCTGATGGTGAAGAAAAACCTGAACCGACGGTCTGATGGTGAAGAAAACCTGAACCGACGGTCTGATGGTGAAGAAAAACCTGAACCGACGGTCTGATGGTGAAGAAAACCTGAACCGACGGTCTGAGGGTGAAGAAAACCAGAACCGACGGTCTGATGGTGAAGAAAACCAGAACCGACGGTCTGATGGTGAAGAAAACCTGAACCGACGGTCTGATGGTGAAGAAAACCCAGAACCGACGGTCTGATGGTGAAGAAAACCAGAACCGACGGTCTGATGGTGAAGAAAAACCTGAACCGACGGTCTGATGGTGAAGAAAACCTGAACCGACGGTCTGATGGTGAAGAAAACCTGAACCGACGGTCTGATGGTGAAGAAAAACCTGAACCGACGGTCTGATGGTGAAGAAAACCTGAACCGACGGTCTGATGGTGAAGAAAACCTGAACCGACGGTCTGATGGCGAAGAAAAACCTGAACCGACGGTCTGAGGGTGGAAGAAAAACCTGAACCGACGGTCTGATGGTGAAGAAAACCTGAACCGACGGTCTGAGGGTGGAAGAAAAACCTGAACCGACGGTCTGATGGTGAAGAAAAACCAGAACCGACGGTCTGATGGTGAAGAAAACCAGAACCGACGGTCTGATGGTGAAGAAAAACCAGAACCGACGGTCTGATGGTGAAGAAAACCTGAACCGACGGTCTGATGGTGAAGAAAACCTGAACCGACGGTCTGAGGGTGAAGAAAACCTGAACCGTCGGTCTGATGGTGAAAAAAACAGAACCGACGGTCTGATGGTGAAGAAAAACCTGAACCGACGGTCTGATGGTGAAGAAAAACCTGAACCGACGGTCTGAGGGTGAAGAAAACCTGAACCGTCGGTCTGATGGTGAAAAAAACCAGAACCGACGGTCTGAGGGTGAAGAAAAACCTGAACCGATGATCTGATGGTGAAGAAAAAACCTGAACCGACGGTCTGATGGTGAAGAAAACCAGAACCGACGGTCTGATGGTGAAGAAAACCTGAACCGACGGTCTGATGGTGAAGAAAACCTGAACCGACGGTCTGATGGTGAAGAAAAACCTGAACCGACGGTCTGATGGTGAAGAAAAACCTGAACCGTTGGTCTGATGGTGAAGAAAAACCTGAACCGACGGTCTGATGGTGAAGAAAAACCTGAACCGACGGTCTGATGGTGAAGAAAACCTGAACCGACGGTCTGATGGCGAAGAAAAACCTGAACCGACGGTCTGATGGTGAAGAAAAACCTGAACCGACGGTCTGATGGTGAAGAAAACCTGAACCGACGGTCTGATGGTGAAGAAAACCTGAACCGACGGTCTGATGGTGAAGAAAACCTGAACCGACGGTCTGATGGTGAAGAAAACCTGAACCGACGGTCTGATGGCGAAGAAAACCAGAACCGACGGTCTGATGGTGAAGAAAACCTGAACCGACGGTCTGATGGTGAAGAAAAACCAGAACCGACGGTCTGAGGGTGAAGAAAACCAGAACCGACGGTCTGATGGTGAAGAAAACCTGAACCGACGGTCTGATGGTGAAGAAAACCTGAACCGACGGTCTGATGGTGAAGAAAACCTGAACCGACGGTCTGATGGTGAAGAAAACCTGAACCGACGGTCTGATGGTGAAGAAAACCTGAACCGACGGTCTGATGGTGAAGAAAAACCAGAACCGACGGTCTGATGGTGAAGAAAACCTGAACCGACGGTCTGAGGGTGAAGAAAAAACCTGAACCGACGGTCTGAGGGTGAAGAAAAACCTGAACCGACGGTCTGATGGTGAAGAAAAACCTGAACCGACGGTCTGATGGTGAAGAAAACCTGAACCGACGGTCTGATGGTGAAGAAAAACCTAAACCGACGGTCTGATGGTGAAGAAAAACCTGAACCGACGGTCTGATGGTGAAGAAAAACCTGAACCGACGGTCTGATGGTGAAGAAAACCTGAACCGACGGTCTGAGGGTGAAGAAAAACCTAAACCGACGATCTGATGGTGAAGAAAACCTGAACCGACGGTCTGATGGTGAAGAAAACCTGAACCGACGGTCTGATGGTGAAGAAAACCTGAACCGACGGTCTGATGGTGAAGAAAACCTGAACCGACGGTCTGATGGTGAAGAAAACCTGAACCGACGGTCTGATGGTGAAGAAAACCAGAACCGACGGTCTGATGGTGAAGAAAACCTGAACCGACGGTCTGAGGGTGAAGAAAACCTGAACCGACGGTCTGATGGTGAAGAAAACCTGAACCGACGGTCTGATGGTGAAGAAAAACCTGAACCGACGGTCTGATGGTGAAGAAAACCTGAACCGACGGTCTGATGGTGAAGAAAACCTGAACCGACGGTCTGATGGTGAAGAAAACCTAAACCGACGGTCTGATGGTGAAGAAAACCTGAACCGACGGTCTGATGGTGAAGAAAACCTGAACCGACGGTCTGAGGGTGAAGAAAAACCTAAACCGACGATCTGAGGGTGAAGAAAACCTGAACCGACGGTCTGAGGGTGAAGAAAACCTGAACCGACGGTCTGATGGTGAAGAAAACCTGAACCGACGGTCTGAGGGTGAAGAAAAACCAGAACCGACGGTCTGATGGTGAAGAAAAACCAGAACCGACGGTCTGATGGTGAAGAAAACCTGAACCGACGGTCTGATGGTGAAGAAAACCAGAACCGACGGTCTGATGGTGAAGAAAACCAGAACCGACGGTCTGATGGTGAAGAAAACCTGAACCGACGGTCTGATGGTGAAGAAAAACCTGAACCGACGGTCTGATGGTGAAGAAAACCTGAACCGACGGTCTGATGGTGAAGAAAACCTGAACCGTTGGTCTGATGGTGAAGAAAAACCTGAACCGACGGTCTGATGGTGAAGAAAAACCTGAACCGACGGTCTGATGGTGAAGAAAACCTGAACCGTAGGTCTGATGGTGAAGAAAACCAGAACCGACGGTCTGATGGTGAAGAAAACCTGAACCGTAGGTCTGAGGGTGAAGAAAAACCAGAACCTGGGGCGGTGATTAGCTCAGTTGGTTGAGCAGCCGCCCCATGAACAGAGGCTACAGTTCCTCAGTGCAGTCGGCCCCGGTTCGATTCCCGGTCGAGGACCCTTTGCTGCATGTCACTCCCCACTCTCTCTGCCCCTTTCCTGTCACTATACACTGTTGTATAAAGGCCACTAGTGCCCAAAAATCCTTTAAAAAGAAAAACCAGAACCGACGGTCTGATGGTGAAGAAAAACCTGAACCGACGGTCTGATGGTGAAGAAAACCTGAACCGACGGTCTGATGGTGAAGAAAAACCTGAACCGACGGTCTGATGGTGAAGAAAACCTGAACCGACGGTCTGATGGTGAAGAAAACCTGAACCGACGGTCTGATGGCGAAGAAAACCAGAACCGACGGTCTGATGGTGAAGAAAAACCTGAACCGACGGTCTGAGGGTGAAGAAAACCTGAACCGACGGTCTGATGGTGAAGAAAAACCTGAACCGACGGTCTGATGGTGAAGAAAACCTGAACCGACGGTCTGATGGCGAAGAAAAACCTGAACCGACGGTCTGATGGTGAAGAAAAACCTGAACCGACGGTCTGATGGTGAAGAAAAACCAGAACCGACGGTCTGATGGTGAAGAAAACCTGAACCGACGGTCTGATGGCGAAGAAAAACCAGAACCGACGGTCTGATGGCGAAGAAAACCTGAACCGACGGTCTGATGGTGAAGAAAAACCTGAACCGACGGTCTGATGGTGAAGAAAAACCTGAACCGACGGTCTGATGGTGAAGAAAAACCTGAACCGACGGTCTGATGGTGAAGAAAACCTGAACCGACGATCTGAGGGTGAAGAAAACCTGAACCGACGGTCTGAGGGTGAAGAAAACCTGAACCGACGGTCTGATGGTGAAGAAAACCTGAACCGACGGTCTGAGGGTGAAGAAAACCAGAACCGACGGTCTGATGGTGAAGAAAACCTGAACCGACGGTCTGATGGCGAAGAAAACCAGAACCGACGGTCTGATGGCGAAGAAAAACCTAAACCGACGGTCTGATGGCGAAGAAAAACCAGAACCGACGGTCTGATGGCGAAGAAAAACCTGAACCGACGGTCTGATGGTGAAGAAAAACCTGAACCGACGGTCTGATGGTGAAGAAAAACCTGAACCGACGGTCTGATGGTGAAGAAAACCTGAACCGACGGTCTGATGGTGAAGAAAACCTGAACCGACGGTCTGATGGTGAAGAAAACCTAAACCGACGGTCTGATGGTGAAGAAAAACCTGAACCGACGGTCTGATGGTGAAGAAAACCAGAACCGACGGTCTGATGGTGAAGAAAAACCTGAACCGACGGTCTGAGGGTGAAGAAAACCTAAACCGACGATCTGATGGTGAAGAAAACCTGAACCGACGGTCTGAGGGTGAAGAAAACCTGAACCGACGGTCTGATGGTGAAGAAAACCTGAACCGACGGTCTGATGGTGAAGAAAACCTGAACCGACGGTCTGATGGTGAAGAAAACCTGAACCGACGGTCTGATGGTGAAGAAAAACCTGAACCGACGGTCTGATGGTGAAGAAAACCTGAACCGACGGTCTGATGGTGCAGAAAAACCAGAACCGACGGTCTGATGGTGAAGAAAACCTGAACCGACGGTCTGAGGGTGAAGAAAACCTGAACCGACGGTCTGATGGTGAAGAAAAACCAGAACCGACGGTCTGATGGTGAAGAAAACCTGAACCGACGGTCTGAGGGTGAAGAAAAACCTAAACCGACGATCTGATGGTGAAGAAAACCTGAACCGACGGTCTGAGGGTGAAGAAAACCTGAACCGACGGTCTGATGGTGAAGAAAACCTGAACCGACGGTCTGATGGTGAAGAAAACCTGAACCGACGGTCTGATGGTGAAGAAAACCTGAACCGACGGTCTGATGGTGAAGAAAACCTGAACCGACGGTCTGATGGTGAAGAAAACCTGAACCGACGGTCTGATGGTGCAGAAAAACCAGAACCGACGGTCTGATGGTGAAGAAAACCTGAACCGACGGTCTGAGGGTGAAGAAAACCTGAACCGACGGTCTGATGGTGAAGAAAACCTGAACCGACGGTCTGATGGTGAAGAAAACCTGAACCGACGGTCTGATGGTGAAGAAAACCTGAACCGACGGTCTGATGGTGAAGAAAACCCTGAACCGACGGTCTGATGGTGAAAAACCTGAACCGACGGTCTGAGGGTGAAGAAAAACCTGAACCGACGGTCTGATGGTGAAGAAAACCTGAACCGACGGTCTGATGGTGAAGAAAAACCTGAACCGACGGTCTGATGGTGAAGAAAAACCTGAACCGACGGTCTGATGGTGAAGAAAAACCTGAACCGACGGTCTGATGGTGAAGAAAACCTGAACCGACGGTCTGATGGTGAAGAAAAACCTGAACCGACGGTCTGATGGTGAAGAAAAACCTGAACCGACGGTCTGATGGTGAAGAAAAACCTGAACCGACGGTCTGATGGTGAAGAAAAACCAGAACCGACGGTCTGATGGTGAAGAAAACCTGAACCGACGGTCTGATGGTGAAGAAAACCTGAACCGACGGTCTGATGGTGAAGAAAACCAGAACCGACGGTCTGATGGTGAAGAAAAACCTGAACCGTTGGTCTGATGGTGAAGAAAACCTGAACCGACGGTCTGAGGGTGAAGAAAACCTGAACCGACGGTCTGATGGTGAAGAAAACCAGAACCGACGGTCTGATGGTGAAGAAAAACCTGAACCGACAGTCTGATGGTGAAGAAAAACCTGAACCGTTGGTCTGATGGTGAAGAAAAACCTGAACCGACGGTCTGAGGGTGAAGAAAACCTGAACCGACGGTCTGATGGTGAAGAAAAACCTGAACCGACGGTCTGATGGTGAAGAAAACCTGAACCGACGGTCTGATGGTGAAGAAAAACCTGAACCGACGGTCTGATGGTGAAGAAAAACCTAAACCGACGGTCTGAGGGTGGAAGAAAACTAGAGGCTTGATACTTTTGGAAAGGCTGCTGTGGCCCTCTGCCGGGAATGTCTCTGCAAATGTCACTCCCCCCCCGCCCATGGCTGATCTGACTGATCACAATGCTGGAAAAAGACACTAAAATAACAAATGTGAGACTCTTTCACGCTCAGATAACCTCACATGAACGAAGAAAAGATTGTTTCCTTCATTGGATGTTCAGCATTTGTGAGTGTTTGAAGGACTCTGATTGGCTGAAATAACATTGAAGTCTCTGGTTTCATCACTAAGATAAAAAGCGGGGGGGGGCTCCTTCTGAGTAAATGGTCTGATGTCATGGAAAACAGTTCAAACTACATCATTGAAGTGTAGAGCAAGTGTGTGAGGAGAAAAATGTTCTCCTAAACATTTATTCTGGAATAACATTTGATTCTAGAAAGGTCCTTTTCAATGCAAGTCAATGTGGCACGGATTGGCTCTAAGGAGGAAATGAGGAGGATTTTAGTTAGAGACCTTAGAGAAAGAGTTACACCCCCCATCTTCTAGAAGATCATGAGTCAGACCAGAATACACACCTGCACCAACTTTATGCTGTTTGCATTAGTAGAAGAAAGGAACATAAAAGGTCGTTCACCCCCCTTCAGAAAGCTGAGAGGGTTATTTATGTTTATTTATTTATTTACATTTATTTCATGAGGAATAACCCTTTGAGATGAAACATCTCGTCCTCAGTTTCAAAAAGAAGCTGTTAACCTTCGTGCTGCTTGTCCTGATGAATTGATCTTTAGATAGGCCGTCAGTAAAACAGGATTTCTGCAGCCCTCTGATGCCCTTTAACTTTAAATCACATTTTCTCTAAACAGTAAAATCCTGAGTAAATTTTAGTTGTATTCACTCTTTCAGAGTAATTCCAACACCACTGAGAGTAAAATGCCCCCTGATGACCAGCAGTGCTGGTGAAGATGTTCAGAGTTAAAACAAGTTTTCTCTTCTCAGCATACAGCTGTGACAAAGTGTTTCCTCCTTCCTGATTTCTTATTTTTTGCATGTTAGTCACACCTCTATGTTAAATATCAGACAAAGATAACACAAGTAAACGGAAAATGTAGTTTTTAAATGAAGGTTTTTATCTTTAAGGGGGAAAAATCCAAACCTCCATGTCCCTGTATGAGAAAGTGATCTTCCCCTAAACCTAATAACTGGTTGTTCCACCTTAGCAGCAACAACTGCATCAAGCGTTTGTGATAACTGGCAGTGAGTCTTCTACAGCGCTGTGGAGGAATTTTGTTCCACTCATCTTTGCAGAATTGTTGTAATTCAGCCACATTGGAGGCTTTTCCAGCATGAACCGCCTTTTAAGGTCATGCCACAGCATCTCAATGGGATTCAGGTGGGGGCTTTGACTAGGCCACTCCAAAGTCTTCATGTTGTTGTTCTTAAGCCATTCAGAGGTGGACTTGCTGGTGTGTTCTGGATCATTGTTCTGCTGCAGAACCCAAGTGCGCTTCAGCTTGAGGTCACCAACAGATGGCCGGACGTTCTCCTTCAGGATTTTTTGGTAGAAGCAGAATTCATGGTTCCATTTACCACAGCAAGTCTTCCAGGTCCTGAAGCAGCAAAACAGCCCCAGACCATCACACTACCACCACCATGTTTTACTGTTGCTATGATGTTCCTTTTCTGAAATGCCGTGTTACTTTTACGCCAGATGTAATGGGACCTCCACCTTCCAGAAAGTTCCACTTTTGTCTCGTCAGTCCACAGAGTATTTTCCCAAAAGTCTTGGGGATCATCAAGATGCTTTCTGGCTAAACTGAGACGAGCCTTTATGTTCTTTTTGCTCAGCAGTGGTTTTGGTCTTGGAACTCTGCCATGCAGCCATTTTGCCCCCAGTCTCTTTCTGATGGGGGAGTCATGAACACTGACCTTCATTGAGGCAAGTGAGGCCTGCAGTTCTTGGATGTTGTTCTGGGGTCTTTTGTGACCTCTTGGATGAGTCGTCGCTGTGCTCTTGGGGTCATTTTGGTCGGCCGGCCCCTCCTGGGAAGGTTCACCACTGTTCCATGTTTTCACCATTTGTGGATAATGGTTCTCACTGTGGTTCTCTGGAGTCCCAAAGCTTTAGAAATGGCTTTGGAACCTTTTCCAGACTGATAGATCTCAATGACTTTGTTTCTCATTTGTTCCTGAATTTCTTTGGATGGCAGCATGATGTCTAGCTTTGGAGGATCTTTTGGTCTACTTCACTTTGTCAGGCAGGTCCTATTTAAGGGATTTCTGATGGAGAATCACTTTTTCACACAGGACCATGGAGGTTTGGATTTTTCCCCCCTTACTAATAATACCACCATCATGTGCTACAGAAGCTAGAACTGAAAACTTTACACTGTCCATTTTAACTTGTACAACGGGGGGGGGGGGGGGGGGGGGGGGGCATATGTAACCTGGCTTAGTGTTTAAAGTGACTCTTTCACTGATTTTATGTTCTTTGCCATGAAGTCCAGCCTCAGATAAAGAACGGAGACGTTTTCTCAGTCACATTTCTTTGACACAGCTGCATGTTACACATACGCACTTCTGCATCAATGGCAGGAATAACGTCTGACATCATGCAGAGAGAAACTTCTGTTTATATCAGACCCGCTTTTTCATAGAAAAGTTTGGATAAATGACTGCGACATGAACGATTTTTTGGTCTGAAATCATCTGAATGCATGAAGTTGTCCTCGTGAGTTCTCAGAGAAAGAAACGTGTTTTGTTTCACACCTCTGAGAATCAGAGCAAACCAGGCAGCTTTGGTTTCTGGTCTTCATTTTTCTGCTCTCTGCGGTTGTTTATAAGAGTTTTAATTGCTCTTTGTCTGCATCCACCAACCCTAATGACTCCAGACACTGTTTGGCACGCTGCAAACGGGCACACACACAAACACACCCATGGGAGCGTTACGAGCCCTCAACACATTTTCTTAATAGTTTTTATTTAGTTGTCATGTGGAGGGTGGTGAGCGTTAATGGTGGTGGTAGATGGAGCGTGTTCCTCTGGTCTGGCAGCCTCCCCAAACTCCTTCTATCAGCTTATAAATCTGGCGACGGAGCGGAGCAGCAGCTGATGCTGCTGGCAGACACTCCGGCTGCAGAGAACAAGAAGAAGAAGAAGAGACGTGCTCGGATCTGACGGAGCTTACAGGAGACAAAAGAATGCAGTCAAGTCGAAGGTGGAAGCAGAGTTCATGGAAGTCCTTCAGGTTTCCATATTTCTGCAATCCTGAGATTTTTAAAGTTTTGTTTTGTTTTTTGATTGATTTTTGTCTTGAATTATTGCATTTTCATTCTTGTTTCCTGATGTAAAGCACCTGGGTGTCCTGAAAATCACTGTAGATAAAATGTGTTATTGTTAAAAATATTAGTATAATTCTAATTCACCCCCAGATACTTATTTCAATTGACTTTAATTTATGACAACCAAAAGACAAAAGTTGTTTGGTGTAGATAGAAGCAGTGGTTGAAGCGCAGTCTCCCAGGTAAGAGCCGTGAGTGATGCGTCATGCTCAGAAGAGCTGATGCTTCACAGTGAATTAAAAGAGCCGACTCACAGTTTTTCAGGAGAGTGCAGTGATTTGCTGTGACTGGCCAGTATGGAGGCCATGCAGCCGGCCACATGTGAGCATGCAGGCAAATATGTGAAAGCAGAGAGGAAGACGATGTTCCACTGCCAGTGAACACAGCAGGTAGGGGTGAGGTGTGTGAGAGTGCATTTCATTGTCTTTCAATTTAAGCCTGTGACACCTGAAAGTCGGGCTGCACGGTGGCGTGGTGGTTAGCACCGCAGCCTCACAGGAAGAAGGTTGCTCGTTCGATTCCCGGCTGGAGCTGGGGTTCGAACAAAAGCAGTCTTCCCGTGTGGAGTTGGTATGTTCTCCCCGTGTATGCATGGGTTCTCCGGCGTTCTCCCACCATCCACAGACATGCATGTTAGGATAATTATGCTGCCAATGCTGTAAAGCTTTGAGGCATTATATTACTATTCGATCCTGTTATTATTATTCCATTTCCATCACTTTGTTTGACGCCTAACTCGACCCAGGGCTTTGCCAGCACCCCTACAAATATCAAAATGTGCATCTCGGCCCGGAATAGTGTACTGTCCATTTCACTGTACAAAAGTCAAACGGTGTTCATGAAATTTGCAAAAAACTGTGATTTTTGTTCGATTTGGTTGGAATCAGGTGAAAAAAACAAACAAACAGGTCACTTTGGAGCTACATGGCTAAGCTGTAGCTACTATCACAATGAAACATCATTCAAAGATTAAACGGGTCATGAAAGATAAAACTTTCTCCGTGTGAAAGGATATTTACACATCAGTTACGATTTTGTCACAATCGCAAGTTACGTTTTAGGAAAAATCAGAGAAGGCCAAAAATCCTCTGCACTCTAAATTTTTAATCATTTTCAGATGTGAAACAAATACCAATAACTACTACAGCTTTCATTGCACAGACATAAATTTTATATCAAAATGCAGGAAAACGCACAAAAATTGCTCGGACGCACAGTTTTGGAGTTACGCTGCTCCAAAGCCGACCTACGCCTCCCATTGACTTCAATTCTAACATAGGAAAAAATTACTCTTTCTCCAGTGTTTTTAACTCACCACCATTTAAATTCTGTTCACAGCAGGATAAAATCAAATACATTTCTGGTTCCTCAACGCCTTGTGGCGCTCACGGTGAAAAAATTATTCTGATATCTCTTACAGTTTTCTGTCAGGGGAGAGTTGTTTGGGGAGTGCGCACAGACTGCATTCAGTGTAGTTCTGTCTGTGTAACTGCCATTTTCACACAGGAAGGCCCCGTTGCCTAGCAACGCTTAACGAGGCAGCTGCAGGTGTTCTTGCAGCTCCGCGTGTCACGCGCACACATTTCCTCATCCTGCAGTAATATCTCAGAGCACCTGCATGATAAACTGAATCCTCCACAGGTTTTAGTTTATAACGGACATGACGGATTCTGGGACGTCTGACAGTGTTGATGTACAGACGCACACAGCCGTGCAGCTTCCCATCCTCTTTTCTCTGACTGTTTTCTCACTGTCTGTCTCACAGTCTATCTTTCTAAGTATCGTGCACTTCCTCTCTCTCTCTCTCTCTCTCTCTCTCTCTCTCACTCACTCTCTCTCTCTCTCTCTCTCTCTCCCCAACATGGCTGCCGCTCTCTTGGGCGTGGGTAGCTGCATCGGCAGCATTCAAAATTTCTTCAGACATTTTCTAGTTGATCAATCTAGATCGTCTCCAGGAATGAATGTGAGTGTGAATGGTTGTCTGTCTCTCTGTGTTGGCTCTGCGACAGACTGGACACCTGTCCAGGTGTACCTGCCTCTCACCTGATGATAGCTGGGATAGACTCCAGCGACCCTCGCAACCCTGAACTGGATAAACGGTACAAAAAATGATTGACTGACACCTGAAAGTGTATCTTTCAGCAAATTTTAACTAATTTGCTCATGCAAATTAGCTCGCTTACTATAATACAACATGTTTACATCTGCTACAGATGTTCACTAATATGTACTGTCCCTAGAAAAACAAACAAATAAAAAGTTTGAAAATAGAATAAATGCACAAAATTTTAGGGCTTCTCATAAAAATGAAATACTGAATGCAAAAAGGTTTTTAACACACAAATGGTTAATTTATTGCAAAGTTAAAGTACCATAGGGCTACAAATATCTTAAACTAAGAGCTGTCCGGGAGTGGAAAGAGCCGGCTCTCTGAAAAGAGATGAATTTCCCATCACGAACCCTCTGTTCACACTGGACACGAACAATTATTTCCACGAATGAATTACGTGTAAAGTCAATGTACAGACGCGAATAGACATGCGTTTGCTGAGGGCGTTTGATGCAAATTAGCGGTGCGACAAACCCCAAATGCGCGTCTGATTCGCGCGAATGAGGTGTCTGACTCGCGTGAAGAGCGTATTTCGCCGATTCGCTGGAGTTAAAAAAATTGAAACCGAGCATTTGCCCCTAATTATGTGTAATTTCAAGATAAAATAAC